>OU343050.1:61524224-61525961 GCA_910593695.2 Ocypus olens | reverse complement strand
GCCTAACCTAACCTAACCTAACCTAACCTAACCTAACCTAACCTAACCTAACCTAACCTAACCTAACCTAACCTAACCTAACCTAACCTAACCTAACCTAACCTAACCTAACCTAACCTAACCTAACCTAACCTAACCTAACCTAACCTAACCTAACCTAACCTAACCTAACCTAACCTAACCTAACCTAACCTAACCTAACCTAACCTAACCTAACCTAACCTAACCTAACCTAACCTAACCTAACCTAACCTAACCTAACCTAACCTAACCTAACCTAACCTAACCTAACCTAACCTAACCTAACCTAACCTAACCTAACCTAACCTAACCTAACCTAACCTAACCTAACCTAACCTAACCTAACCTAACCTAACCTAACCTAACCTAACCTAACCTAACCTAACCTAACCTAACCTAACCTAACCTAACCTAACCTAACCTAACCTAACCTAACTCCTAACCTAACCTAACCTAACCTAACCTAACCTAACCTAACCTAACCTAACCTAACCTAACCTAACCTAACCTAACCTAACCTAACCTAACCTAACCTAACCTAACCTAACTAACCTAACCTAACCTAACCTAACCTAACCTAACCTAACCTAACCTAACCTAACCTAACCTAACCTAACCTAACCTAACCTAACCTAACCTAACCTAACCTAACCTAACCTAACCTAACCTAACCTAACCTAACCTAACCTAACCTAACCTAACCTAACCTAACCTAACCTAACCTAACCTAACCTAACCTAACCTAACCTAACCTAACCTAACCTAACCTAACCTAACCTAACCTAACCTAACCTAACCTAACCTAACCTAACCTAACCTAACCTAACCTAACCTAACCTAACCTAACCTAACCTAACCTAACCTAACCTAACCTAACCTAACCTAACCTAACCTAACCTAACCTAACCTAACCTAACCTAACCTAACCTAACCTAACCTAACCTAACCTAACCTAACCTAACCTAACCTAACCTAACCTAACCTAACCTAACCTAACCTAACCTAACCTAACCTAACCTAACCTAACCTAACCTAACCTAACCTAACCTAACCTAACCTAACCTAACCTAACCTAACCTAACCTAACCTAACCTAACCTAACCTAACCTAACCTAACCTAACCTAACCTAACCTAACCTAACCTAACCTAACCTAACCTAACCTAACCTAACCTAACCTAACCTAACCTAACCTAACCTAACCTAACCTAACCTAACCTAACCTAACCTAACCTAACCTAACCTAACCTAACCTAACCTAACCTAACCTAACCTAACCTAACCTAACCTAACCTAACCTAACCTAACCTAACCTAACCTAACCTAACCTAACCTAACCTAACCTAACCTAACCTAACCTAACCTAACCTAACCTAACCTAACCTAACCTAACCTAACCTAACCTAACCTAACCTAACCTAACCTAACCTAACCTAACCTAACCTAACCTAACCTAACCTAACCTAACCTAACCTAACCTAACCTAACCTAACCTAACCTAACCTAACCTAACCTAACCTAACCTAACCTAACCTAACCTAACCTAACCTAACCTAACCTAACCTAACCTAACCTAACCTAACCTAACCTAACCTAACCTAACCTAACCTAACCTAACCTAACCTAACCTAACCTAACCTAACCTAACCTAACCTAACCTAACCTAACCTAACCTAACCTAACCTAACCTAACCTAACCTAACCTAACCTAACCTAA